>JAVTVY010006176.1:0-40839 GCA_036873755.1 Hanleya hanleyi | reverse complement strand
AGTGGAAAAGAGGCACTTGAATGGAATTTTAGCCACGAGAT
The DNA here is from genome assembly GCA_036873755.1 of Hanleya hanleyi. Taxonomy (NCBI): domain Eukaryota; kingdom Metazoa; phylum Mollusca; class Polyplacophora; order Lepidopleurida; family Hanleyidae; genus Hanleya; species Hanleya hanleyi. Next base: position 40,798 of record JAVTVY010006176.1, on the reverse strand, counting down.
GGATCATCCGTGGTCCGAATGGATCGTGTGGGGTTTCGTAGTGGAGGGCTCGAAGGGTAGCGTCAGATTGGACTGGTGTGTAGCCTAGTATCATCGTTCTGCGCATGCACAGTCTGTCAGTAGTTTAGAGCTCTTGTCCAATCAGACGCCGCCATTTCAGAAACTCCAGAGCTCGGAGCTGTGAGACAGAGCTCTTGGAGTCGGAGTTCTGCGTTAAGGTAGGCATTGGGCACGCCTCACTCCCGGATCTCCGAGCTCCAAGAGCTCCGGGCTCATACACACACACACGTACACACACACGCTCACACACACACACACACCTGGTGCACCCTGTACCCTATAGCCCATAGGGCATAAGGTACACCAGGGAGCGGGTGCACCAGGTGTGTGTGTGTGTGTGTGTGTGTGTGTGTGTGTGTATGAGCTCAGAGCTCTTGGAGCTCGGAGCGTCGGGAGTGAGGCGTGCCCAACGCCCGTCTTAACGCAGAGCGACTCCAAGAGCTCCGTCCCACAGCTTCGCGCTCTATAGTTTCTCAAATGGCGGCTTTAGAGCTTCTGAGCTATTTGACCAAGGCGTTGAAGCGTTGAGCTTGGCGTTGGCGAGTGTGGCTACAAGATGACGCCTCACACGACGCATTCGGACCACGAATCGTTCTTCTCTACCCCAAAAACATTCCTTCACACCCCAAACTGTCCACTATGGCTACTACTCCTACTGATGACGTCACCAATGACGTCACAGATGACGTGAACATCCCTCAAGTCGTGGTCTACACCCCGAGGGCTTCAAGACGACACCGGCGGTCCATTTGAACCAAGAATGGTCCCTCAATCGCATACGGCCCAATCGGACCACTATGGGTCCATGTCGACCTCAAAACGCTAGACCTGGTTGATAGGGGTTCTCCCTATTTTAGGGGTGAAGTTCGTGTTCCGTTTTTTATATGTTCAAACCCAATCCTAGTTCTACATACACCCACTAACACACCATGCCTCTCTCGGCAGGCCCCGATCCGCTGGAAAGCGATATTAGCCCCTCCAGACCTGGTTGATAAGGGTTTTTCCTATTTTAGGGATAAAGTCCGTGTTTCCGGATTTTGTATGTTCAAACCCAATCCTAATTTTACATGCACCCATCCATGACTTGATCGCCTGGAGGAGCGCTTCACTTTGACACCTCCCACGACCCATTTGGACCAATAGTGGCCCTCCACGACTCCAAAACGTCCCTTCACATGCTCCTTTTAACTGCGCATGCGTGGAATGACGTAAGTTCCACGCCACACCCATCCAGTCGGATGCTCCCTTACGAGTGTTTCGTAACTTGTGTCTAATTCCGCTTAACCCGGGGCTAGGGGCCGTATGAACCCATGTACTTCAAAATCCTCATGGTACTCATATGAACAGTCACAATCAAAGCGTGACTGAGATACATCATTCTTTAGATGACGACTTTGCAACGAATATTATGGATTAAGAATACTGATCAGCGATACGGATTTGATATTTTTGGAACATCATGATGTCTTTCCGGCATCATTGAAAACTGTTGACCGCTTCTCTCTTGCAGGGAACAAGCCTATGTTTATGTATACTATGATTGTCTTTTTGAATTTGGTGCTAATACTGTTATATGGAATATGGAATAGGTCTTTGGATTATGGGTGCGGATATTCTCTAATGGACGACGGCTGGATTATGAATGACGGACTAGACGCTTGTAACTTCAAACTGATACCCCACTCGATCCAATCGGACCACTATGGGCCCACCCAGACCCCAAAACGTCCATTCCCATGCCCTTTTTCTACTGCGCATGCGCAGAATAACACCAGTTCCACCGCTCACCCATCCGGTTGGATGGTCCCTCACGAGAGCTTCACACTGATATCTCCCACTGATTCCTCCCACGACCCATTCGGACCACGGATGGTTCACCCCTACCCCAAAACGCCCCTTCCCATGCCCTTTTCCCACAATTCCCTGTCTGCGCATGCGCAGAATGTTGAAAACGGACGACTCACCAGTCCAGTCGGATGGTCCCCCACGTGAGCTACACATTGACACCTCATACGACCCAATCGGACCATTACGGGTCCACCTAGATCACAAAACGTCCCTTCCAATACACTTTTCTACTGTGCATGCGCAGAATGACGGTAGTTCCACCCCACACTCATCCACTTGGATGGTCCCTCACGAGAGCTACACGATGACACCTCACGCGACCCAATCTGACCATTAGGGGCCCACCTAGACCCCAAAACGTGCACCCCCATCTGCCTGCCCAGTGCGCATGCGCACAGTCACCTTTCAACAAAATTTCAACGCTTGGCCTCGAGACCCCTCCCATCGTGGTCTACATCGCGAGACAAAGAAAACAACACCCCATACCGCAAATGCCCATGCGTGGGTTTGCCAGTGGGACCAACATTGGTCACTGCGCCAGTATGGACCTACCCTGTCCACCCCAGACCTACCTGAACTTTTCAGAAAAATTCACCGCATGGCTTCGGGACCCCTGCTATCGTGTTCTACCTGGTGAGACCAAAAAAAACACAAGATGCCACACTCCATGCCGCAAATGTCCGTGTGTGAGTTCCCCATTGAGCATATTCGCAAATGTTCGAATCAGGGGAGATCACCCGGAATTCGACCCACAGAGGTTTCGCCTAGTCAGAGTTGTCTTCCTTACACCCAGATGGCAGCACGATCGATGCAAAAAGGGGATTTCCCACAGCAAGCGCCGCCATTTTTGTTTGTTTACAATTTGCGGAGACATACTGGACACGACACGCTCGACCCTGTGGTCGCACTGATCATAGACTCGTAATAATAATATCGTACAACACCTATAGCTTATCTTCATTAATATAAGTCTTACTTCCCATGTATTCATGTATTTTTCGTCGTGGCAATACGGACCGACCCTCGTGTATTGAGCTCTGTCACGGGTCACCAGCGCCGTGGTCCTGCACGATTCCCGCACAGGTCGGATTGACTAGCCACCGGCTACTGTTTATATGTTTTATTACACTTCAATAAAGTTATCCATCCAGCGCCCATTCCCAGGAATCCAGGCAACCCCCCGCGTATGGCCCTTGAAATGGGACTACTTTCTGTCCGATGAGGTTTCTTCCCGGAAGCGACCGCATCACGGCCAGACCTGACCGCATCACCGCGGAGGAATACATCCCACGGGTCACCTCCTTTTCCGGAACTATATTGAACTTCCTTTGCGGTAAACCATTCTTTGCATAACAACCTTGCACCTCTCCCAACTAAAAATGGTTTGGCCCAAATGAGAGGTCAATAGCGGTACTACTACTGTTACGTCAACAGAAATGGCGAATATTCTGAACATTGTAGCAAATCCTATTGCCCAATGTAGCACTATACTGAGACGATGACCGTTACTCCAGGGCGTTCTAATACGGGCGCCGCCCGGCGTCAGATCAGACATTCAGTAGCCAGCACTTACCCATTTCATGATCGTTGTACTTATCATCAAATCCATATTTGAGAATAATCTGATGTATCTTTCTATTATTTCAGGCTGGCTGTACGCTGACAGTCATTCTCCTGTTCTATTTCCACATGTCTATTTTCTGTTGGATGATGGTGGAAGGAATCCAGCTATATCTTCAAGTCGTAGTCGTCTTCAGCCAGGAGAACAAGATGGGATTCTATTATGCTATTGGTTGGGGTCCGTATCTACCTCGATATACACAGTTTATTGCGTACAACCTTGCATGAAAATAAAATGGACACCAATTTATCACACGTATGCCTCAATACAGAGTGATAAAGTCCTATATTTCTAGAACCGTTGTCATTTGGACATTCCTGAATTATGATTCCAATTAATAAGCCTGTAAATCTATCAGCAACCATAGATATCTAAATATGTTTAAAATGAAATAATGCTAACGACGCCGAATTGCAAAATAGAAATCGTCTGCGATGTTAGCTAGACAACATGTGATATTACTGTATTGAAATTCTCTAGGCCTATCATTGGTCATATATCAGATGTCCAATGGAATTCCAACTGGTTTCCGAAATTATCAGTCTACCCTTTAGAACCGTACTAACCAATAAAAGTCAAATACCAAAATTTGGGAACGACGGCATTTATTGCGCCCATGAACAACAGTCACATAAGATTAGGAACGACGGCATTTATTGCGCCCATGAACAACAGTCACATAAGATTTATTACATATGAACAACAGTCACATATAATTGTTAGTGATCCATGTCACCATATATATTCCCTACTGTAACTACTCTGCGTTAAAAACCAGAGATAAAAAACCTGAATGAAAGCAGGCCTGAAAAACTCTGGAAAAGCATGAGTACAGTTACCCTTACCGTACACTATTGTACATTACAAACATCTTGTAATTGTATACGTTATCCAATTAATTGATACGCATCGTTTATCTACGAATGTTAATGATATTTACATATCTTCTCCCTCCTTTGTATATATTAAATAATTTTTCTTTGGAAAAAATATTTTAGAAAGAAAACTGTTGTGCAGACGCCGAAAGCACCGACTAGAATGGCAGGCCACATGTCCCGCGTCCCCCTCTGGGACATGAACAGCCAATCATATCAACTTCAATTGACACACCTCCCGCACAACCAATGAACGTTGACAGACACGCCCCTTGGCGGTCAACAAGTACTCAAACCACGTGTAGACATAAGTTTCTGCCTATTCGCTTGAAACGTCAGAAACTACATGTCTACCCTTTAGAACCGTACTAACCAATAAAAGTCAAATACCAAAATTTGGGAACGACGGCATTTATTGCGCCCATGAACAACAGTCACATAAGATTAGAATAAAAGGAGGGAGAACATATTTAACTTCTCTCTAAGCAAAGAATAAAGTATTACTATACTCAAACAACTATAACCAGTACATGTTACGGTATAAACAAACGCATTACGTCTATATCCCCATATCTTTTGTTATCATTAATTTTGCATCTTTGCTATCATCGATATAGGCATTTACTGCATCCGAACGCCACCTTCCGTGCCGTTTCAACATTCTAATATCTTTACCTTTATTTGCACTTGCAGTTACGCCCCCTGACCTTAACGAATGTAAGCTTAAATTAGCCCCCGGAGGAGCAAATTCTTTTAGCCTAGCACAAACAACCTCCCTAGCTCGGGTATAACTCAAACTTTTAACTTTGGATATTAATTTCTTCTTCCCTTTTGTGCAAGTGAGGGGCTTAAAAAGAAAATCTTCAGAAGTGTTAATAATATTAGTCAAACTCATGTACCGTTCTAGCCAAGTACAAGGACACGAAATTGTACCCGTTCGACTAATACTTACAGAATCACCCTTTCGAAATTGATCGGTTTTAGATTTCCGTATCTTTAACGTCATGTGATCAGACTCAAATTTAACGTCAGAAAAACGAATGTTCTGTATCTCGTTGAAACGTAGATATCCTGCAAAACTAACCAGTGCCATAGTAATATCTCGAACTTCAGTCAAGTCCTGAGAATGTTTGTAATTTTCACACATTTTCACTAATGTTTCGGAATCAACTGGGTCTTTCCGTGACACAGGCTTCGAATGTTTACGTCGGATTCCGTCCAACACAATCCCAATGAAACGATTTTCTGTCGGAGAGGATAAGTTACAGCAGTCATGCATCCATTTAATCCCATAAACTGCAGACTCGACCACACTTACACTGTTTGTGCTGTCCGCTAAATGCACCAAGTATAACCCTAATTCACAAGCCGTAGCCGGTAAAACAGCATATCCTCTAGTTAAAGCAAAAGCTTTCCATTTCTGAAAAGCTGAACTATATTTCACTGTTGTAGCCTCAGCCTTGGTATGTACAACATAATCGGTCATCTTGGCCACCAGGTCCGCAGTTGTTTCATCATGTTTTGCCCGGTCTTGCAGTTCTTCCCAAACACTCCCCGGATACTTCACACCTGAAGAACAGAAATAAAACGTTCAAGTTACAGGCAGATTTCACAGTAACCTAAATATGCGGTGCAAAATCCCCTTTGCACCCGTCTGAGTCGTACTCTGCCACAGTCAACCCTCAGTGCTAATAACCTGAATGTTAAATGTATACCCGAAAACATAACATTTCGAGGATTACCTGAAACAATCACCGACCCATCGTTTGGTAATTCGACCCATTCTAATATGGACTCATGGAAATGTATTCCATCGGGGCAAATAAACGGCCAGTACGGGGCTGAAGGCCAAAGCGGTACAATCAGAGTTGCCGTCAAGTTTCTACTGGTTACAAACTTCCATATGTTCAAAATAAGATGTGGAGGAGGAACCACCCAGTTGTTGTCATTTGACCAGTTTTGTGCAAAAGCATCCACCCCATCAGTACCCACTACAAAAAACAAGCTATTGAAGCGAGTACACTTTGCATTATACTCATTAGAAAACCTATCAACGGTATGTGGACCCCACTTCAAATCCAACATCTGGAAACATCCATCAGAAATGGACCAATCATTAAAATCAACAAACTTGCTTAGCTCGTCAGCTTGCTGATTTTGCTCTCTTGGTATCCACTGCACATCCAAGGAAATATTATTAACCGTACACTTATTGTACACATCAACCGCTATAGTCTGTAACTTCTCTTTCTTACTACCCTTCTCTACTATTCTGGGCACATTCTGGTTATCCGTAAACCACTTTACAGACTGTCCCTTGAGCTCACTTCCCAGAGTCTCAAGCATTCTAGCCACACACTTCAGTTCCCTCCACGTGGAACTCTCAATGGCTTCCATGTCCGTCCAATCGCCATGAACGGCCAAACCGTTATGTTCAACAACATAACCACCATACCCTGTACCTGAAGCATCAGAATACACCATTACATCACTTTACTTAACTTGCCCCCAAGTCTGACCCTGCAAATCATCAACATTATCCAGCCAAAATTTCAGCTCTTTCACAGCATCGAGATTCACAGAAACTTTCGAAAACCAATTTTTTCGGTTCTCGACACAATACTGCAAATTACGAGACTGAAGTTGTGTGATGTTACCACAACATTCTTGAAGTGAAATCACTTGGCCTACTATAGAAGCAATCAACTTCACCGACACCTCTCTGGTATTTTGCAAAGTTTGCAAAACTGCAGCTAGATAACGCTTTAACTTTGTTATTCTTGCTTCTTTGGCAAACAACCTAGCCTGCTCACAGTTAAACCAATAACCCAGCCATATCTGCTGCATGGAAGGTTCCCAACATGACTTGCATTCACTAGGAATGAATCCAGCCTCTATCAACTCGGCACGTACAAATGCACTATTATTTGCAGCAACATCCTTTCGACTTGCTCCCCCCATTCCATCATCTAAATAAAGCAGTATCTTTATACCCTTGCCTCTCCATCTTTTCACTAAAACTCGGCACAGTTTAGTAAATACAAATGGAGCTGTACAGATTCCAAAAGGTAACACATTAAACACAAAATATTTACGTTTTCCCTCAAAGGTCCAGGAAAATCCTAAGTATGTTCTGTGTCCTTCAAAAATTTCCAGGTGATGATAAGCCGACTTAATATCAAAAGTAAACAAATAGTCGCCTTTGTTAAACATCGTTTTGGCAGTTTTAACACCTTCCATAGAGAATTTCTGTTTAAATAAACACTGGTTAATATGTCTAGCGTCTAAAATCAAACGCTTCTTCCCTGAAGAATTAACATCTACTGTCAGTGGATTCACAACCACCGGACACTCATTCACCTCGGACACACAGCCCAAACCACATAGTTTTTTAATTTCCTCTGCCACAAATTCTGAATTTTCTAAAGCAGATTTGTTATTTTTTAATTCCACACTTTCCGGTGTTTCTAAAAATGGGAGAACATAACCTTTGTTGATAATGTTCATGACAAGAAGAGGAGCTTCAATCTTTTCCCAAAAAGAAACACATTGCTTCAATCGACCCACCGGGCTTTGCCCCGCCCATAAATCATCACAAGATGTCAACCCAGTTTCCTCTGCACTGTCTTCTACTGACGTCATATCTGAATACATTAACCCCGAAACACCATTCGTGCAAACCACCTCATCTACTCCCCCCACCCCATTGGTGGAAATTGATGTTGGTCCACATGCACCACTCATGATTTCAACACCTTGTAACATTGTTGCATTTAGAGATGGAATTTTCCTATGACCTTTTTCTATTGTCAAACTGTTAAGTACATCAGCCCTATCTTCTTTCGTGAATGAAAATCTTTCTTCAATCTTACATTTCTCAGGTAAAATTACCTCCGAATCAATAAAACAACAATCAAACTGTGTACTTATCTGATCAAAAGTCTGCCGCCCAGTGCCAAACCTTTCAGGACATTCATCTCTCCAATGGCCCGGCTTAGAACAATTCCAACAAATACCACCACGTGGCTTAGGCACAGGAACTTGACTTTGACCCCCTAATCCAAAAGGTTTCCTATTAAACTTGATATCCGTTGATCCAGTCGCTGCTGGTCTTCCACTCTGTCTCCTGTTGTACGGTTTCTTGCTTCGTCTCTGTCTTGCTCTTGTTTCTGCCTTAATAATCCTTTTTTCATCCTCACTGTCCGAAGCCAGCTCATGTTGAACATACTCGTTTACAGTTGCCCATCCAAACTCCGATTTATCAGCTAATTTGATGAGCTTCTGTCTTTCGGTAATAACATCCATACCTTCCTTCAGAGCCGTTCTGGCTTTCTCCAACTTGTCCCCACTGGGTCGTTTTCCATCCGTAACTTGTAGGCATTCGTATGCTGTATCTAAGGAATCTTCCATCTTCAAATTAACTTTGTATTGTTCTTCATTTGAACGTTTCTTGAATTTTGGCATATTCTCCACGAGTCGCATTTTCTTAATATCCGAAACCGTAGAACTTTTCATCTCTTCTTGATTCATCAACAACTCCTCTTTCATGCTATTGAATTTAGCAGAAACCAAATCAGACATCTTTTCTAGCACTACATCTGTCATAGAAGACACTTGAGCTTTCACTACGGTTTCCATGTTCAAAGGTACAGAATGTTCTTCGCGCACTTCGCTTTCCATGTTGTTGCAAAACAAATCTCGAACGAGAAAAAAGAAAACTGTTGTGCAGACGCCGAAAGCACCGACTAGAATGGCAGGCCACATGTCCCGCGTCCCCCTCTGGGACATGAACAGCCAATCATATCAACTTCAATTGACACACCTCCCGCACAACCAATGAACGTTGACAGACACGCCCCTTGGCGGTCAACAAGTACTCAAACCACGTGTAGACATAAGTTTCTGCCTATTCGCTTGAAACGTCAGAAACTACATTTTCACCTCATTCACCCAATATAAGAATACTTTATCTGCTTTCAGGACTTCCAGTCCTTATAGTTGGAGTAGGTATGGCCGCAGTTCACGAGAACATTGGTCAACATGGCATGTAAGTTTCTTGGTCAAACATTTTCTGTAACATTCGTGTTAAACGCAAATAGCTTTAACAAGCTGACAAAATTTGACCCAGCACATTAATAAAACAGAGGTGGTCCATACACAGAATGATTCCGTCGAAACGACCCAAAATAACTTTTCCTCCAACAATTTTGAATATGGACGTAACGTATACATTGTCGAAAATTATTGGGTTGGATTTGGACTAAAATATATTGGATCGACAGGTTATGTGGGCAGATCACTTCAACCAAATATGTTTAGGTGTTGAATTAAATTAAACTAAATATATTTATCCGACCCAATATCCTTTTTTACCAAGCGATCAAAATTGTATAGGCCTAGGTGGTTTCGATTTCGTTCTGAGAACAGGTTGATTTATCTTTGGTTTCCCCTGTTTAGTGGAAAGCGTCAAGATTTCCGGGAGTATATGGTACTGCAACTAACTCATTACTTCCATTTCCACCCCTCGCAGCTGCTGGTTGTCTCCAAGAGATCTGTCTATATTGGCGTTTGTCATCCCGGCCATGGTTATCGTATTGGTAAGCATTTCGTATACATTACCCAAATCAATGCCGGAATTGGGGCATCCCCCAGGAGGAATTTTGTACAATTTCGATCGCACGAGACTGAGATTTTAAGCATGCTTTTGTTATCGAAATTGCCTCAAATTCCGTGTATGCGTTTAGAAAGATGGAAATCGACAACAAATTTTGCGTGGAAGGTGAATACACACTGAAAAACTTTGGTTAGTCAATACGACGAATACAAGGCTAGTCGATCAACTTTGACGAACTTCAATGGACCGAGTTAGTCAAATCGACCAACACAAACTAGTCACTAGACAGGTGGAACTAACGTAGGTTGGTCACTTTGACAAGTGTATACGAGTCCAATAAATTTGACTAATGTAAAGAGCCCATATTGGTCAAGTTGACGAACAAAATTAGTCAAGTGGGCTAGTCACTTTGACGAATATATAATTAGTCAATGTAAAGGGAGATAACCGGGAAATGAATCGCCAGAGGGGGCACTGAAGAAGTTGTCTGGGCGCCATTTTCCTTCTCTGGTGTTACTGTTGTGCTGAGGTAATTTAAATCCGGTTCCATCCTCCCATTTGCTAAATAATACTTTCAAAACACTTTCTGAAAATGAATTAACATCTAAAGGTCCACATTTTAGTTAACTTATTAGTAGTTGGTTGACCAGTATATGGGAGGAGCCGGCATTGGGTTGGTCGGTATGCTGACCGGCAAAACAACACATTACCGTACAGTACGGCGTAGTACTAGTATTTAGCAGGGATAGATCCTGATTTAGTGTTAGGGGAATTGTCTTCGGGAGAATAATGTTGAATAATTGTACCCCTCCCGCCTTGCTAAGTTTGACGCTCGCAGAAAAAGTTCACCGTTTACTGGGTGGCAGACAATTTGACTTAGGAGTTCGTCATTTTGACTAATTGGCGTTCGTCAAATTTGACCAGTTCTAGTTGGTCAGTTTTTGACTAGGAGTTCGTCATTTTGACTAATGGACGTTCGTCAAATTTGACCAGTTCTAGTTGGTCAGTTTTGTTGGCAGTTGAAAAAAATGAACAGATTGGAACATGTCAGTGTATTTTCATGTTGTCGATGCCATTACAGCACAAGGCATTTCATACAGTTAATCCATCATTATAAAGGTATCCATGAATTTCAACGGAACTTCTCTGTTGTTTGTGGTATTGAAAGCTGCCAAAAGTCGTACACCGTCATAAAATCATTTCAGTCACATATATTGAGGAAACATCCAGATTTTTATCAAAATAACATATCCGCCCGTAGTAAGTCACAAACAGCAGATAGAGAGCAAGTTGAGAACATGGATGAAAATCAGGAGTTGTCTGGTGAAAATGATGGCAATCATGTAGATATGGAGGACACAGCATCTGATCAGTCCAGAGCAGGAATCACAGGAAATTTTCATTTTGCGAAGCATATAGCGCAGTTTCTTTTGATGCTCAGAGAAATGAAGAAACTTTCCATGAATGCATGTGTTGATGTGGTCAATGAAATTGAAAATATTGTTTCTTTGTGTCAAAATGAAACCAGAGTTTATCTTGAGAAAGTTCTCCGGGAAAACGGTGTAAATCTGCACAATCTGACTGGTTGTGATGAAATTTTTGAATCTTCACAGAGAGCTATACTTGATTGTGAATCCTTATCCAGTGCTAAAAAGCAAAATTCATTTTTCAAGAAGGAATTCGGTTACATTGAGCCAGTAGAACTTACTGTAGGTGAAGATATCAAGGGAAATTCAGAAACACTAGTGTATGTCCCTATCAAGGACACGCTTAAGGGCTTACTCGCCCATGATGATGTGTTGGCTTGCATTTTAAACCCTCGCCAGTCAAATGATCAAAAATTGACAGACTTCTGTGATGGAAATGCCTACAAGTCTAATGGCTTATTTGGTTTCCATATAAAATGATGTTTCTTGTAATTGTAACTGGTCTCCATCGCCACTCCCACTCCGCTGTGCTGGCCGTCGGGTAGGGGGCTGGACTGGGCCATCTTCCACTCAACCCGGCGGTTTGGCCCAGCGGGGTGGGCTCTCTTAGCCTCCTAGGGGTGCAGCTGTCGGTAGGAGATGGGAATTGAGCCATCTCCGACAGGCTGCACCTCCAGGGGGCTGACTATGTGGCGATGGGGGGAGGAGGGTCTATGATTGTTTGCTCATAATGTGAGTCTTTGATTTGCAATGGAAAATATATCAATTATACCTAATGTTAATGATTTCAGTCTTGTCAATTGCAGATTTTGGGAATGAAATAAAACACCTTCACACACGGAGCTAAGGGTACGATAATTGCGGTCTGAACATCTGAGATTTCAGTGGCGTTATCTATTCAGGGATCTGAATGTCTTCCCTGAAGTTGGTTAGATGTCACTATAAGAAATATATTTTAATGGTCAGTATAGGACAGTGATTCTTTGTGCGGTGATGTTCATTTTACTGCAAGGTAAACTAAAATTATTTAACATGGGCATTTTGACAATAAATAAATACTCAAGTTGGCCTAACATTTTTGCAGTTCACAGGGCTGAGCACATCCATAAAAGAATGATCTTCGAAAGGAAGGGGGGGGGGGTATAAACATGTTCAAATTTTGCTTTTTGTATGCTGGGTTAATGAGTGGGTCAAAAATAGCCTGTTTTGAGCGTAGGAACTTTATGAATGCCCCCTTAGTCAAATCCACCAACGGATGCACAGGTTAGTCAAAATGACCAACTTTGGATGAGGTTAGTCAATCTGACTAACCGTAAGAGTCAAATTGACCAATTCATGTGTCATCTGGGAGACGGACAATAGACTAGCCTAAGTTTGTCAATATGACTAACCAAAGTTTTTCAGTGCAGCTTTTGTATTTAGAATGTATTTATCAATATATTTATGGCTGTTCTTAACTTAAACTGCACTTTCGAAGCTCGCACCTTGTTAGCTGTGAACCAGTATACTCCATGTATATACTCGTCTACTGAGAACAATGTATGCCTCAGATATCATTGCCTTATTTTCAGATAAACATGATTATTCTAGGACTGGTGATGAGAGTTATCTTCCGTTTGAGTGGAACCACGGGCCATACAAAACTCCAAAACGTCAGGTAAAAATGATGCACCTTTCCCCGAACAAAGAGTTTCTAGATAGTCTTTGATATTACAGCTTTTATGATTGAAGAGAGAACTGTAGCACGGTTACGTTCAATACATTTGAAAAATAAAAATATAAAATATTGTACATTATAGATGCGCAGCTAAGGCGTCGGTGTCACTCTTGCCTATTCTTGGAGGGACCTGGGTGTTTGGGGTTTTAGCAGTGTCGGAGAGCATGATCGTTTTTCAATATCTGTTTGCCCTTACCAATTCCGTCCAAGGATTCCTGATCTTCATTTGCCACTGTGTCAACAATACAGAGGTATGTTATAGCTCACAATCGAATTAACAGATTGCTCTAGCGCCAAACGTTAGGAATAGCAGGAAAAGGGCCGATTCCTTAATTAAGAGTTTGTGGTTCGCTGACTTGCGCGGCGCGCGTCGTGCAGGCAGTGAGCGCTTCCGGGCGAACACTTCCAAAGATGGAGATTGGAAGGCTCACGTTGTGTGGTCTATCGTAGTTCCGTGATACATGCACTTACACTCGGTGAGTAGTAGAGAAAGGACCTTTGAGGTAGGATTCAATGTGTCAGCGGTAGGGGTGAGGATCGAGTTATGGGAGATAGGGAACATGGTAACACAGTAATGCCCATCTTAACACAATGATGACCTAACGCTGGGGGGGAGTATGGTCTCCCCTCACACACCTATACATATTCCCTAATATCTTAATGTAATCAGATGAAAGAGAAAGAGAAATAAACAAGGATTGTGTTGTGCTCAACAGATTCAACAGATGCACAACCTTTGTGCACAATGTACTTGAAGTATATCCTCCCTTACCTCCAGTCTCCGCCTTCAGACCTGAACTTCTCCGTACTTCCATACTTTCAACAAATTTCTCACCTCTCTGCTCAGTATCATGATCAATATCTACATGCTTAAAACTAAAGTGTTGAAACTTACTCGTAAAGTGTTGAAATAACCCTTTAAGTGTGTCCACAGGGACTGCTCGGTTATTTCAACACTTTACGAGTAAGTTTCAACACTTTAGTTTTGAGCGTGATCTGCTTCACACGATTGTCAAACACCACACCAGGGCCATGATAAACCAGATATATCCGACAGAATACAGCTTCACCAAGATGGTGCACATTCCACGACGGGGGACAACAATTACTACTTCACACTTTCCATCAAATTTCGTTTGATACGGTAAAACATCCGGCTGATCCGTTATCTGCCACACGCTTAAAACTAAAGTGTTGAAACTTACTCGTAAAGTGTTGAAATAACCCTTTAAGTGTGTCCACAGGGACAACACTTAAAGAGCAGTCCCTGTGGACACACTTAAAGGGTTATTTCAACACTTTACGAGTAAGTTTCAACACTTTAGTTTTAAGCGTGCAGCAAAAACACTTTTCGCATATCTCCTTTAAACTCGACCAATGGTGCTCTCACCCGCTCGATCCACAACACCTTACCAAAATCACAAAAGAAATCTATAACATATTCATCATCAACGAAAGGAGTTAAACAGTGGACCTCCACTGTAACTCGGTGACCACCGAACGGGGACAATTCTACAGTAAAATCGTCGATGGTCAAACATCACACCATACAACTCAGTTCGTAATGTAGCAAACCATTCACGAAAATTTAACGTCTGCTTCTTCTACCCCGATTTCTCGCTCATCTAGTAAAATTAACAAAATCTAATTGTCCTATAGTTAGCCCACCGAACGAGAAGGACCTTTGGTTGACAGCCTCACTGTTCTGGCTAGGCAGTCACGCTTAATCGGCATGATAGACGACACAGAGTTCAGTTAGCACACGTACCGTACATCAAACAATATGCAAATGTCACTGTGTCACACAGATGATAAATACTAATGTCAGACCACGAAAAGGTACACAAAGACAGCGAGTACTGCCAGCTTGAACCAAAATGTCAGCAAAACTGAATGGACTTTCATCGTTCACACAGCACAGTAAATCCTTAGAATACAAACAGAATATCACACGAAGTTGAACTACACATTCACGAAACCACAGTACAAAAATTCAAATGAAACTCAATGTAAATCCAAATATATACGAAATGAGAAGGAAAGATTCAAAGCACGTATGAACAGATCAACAATCTTCATGGGAACCGCAATTACATGGGATATCATGTGATCATTTAGACCAATCAGAGCATCTGAGCTCTATATCTGGGCATTTGCGTACACTTCGCCATCAATAAGATGGCTTGCGAATCGTGAGTCTCCATTATTGCGGAGCGATATCCGGTATATTACGGGATTCTGTTCGGCCTTCATCCGGCAGAGAACAGACTCGAGAAATCTGATAAATTACAGGTTTTCAAACCACTTGGGAAACAGATATATATGGCAAGCCAAAGTGCTTTTTATTCGAGAAATTCCGATATCGGGAATTGAATTCCCGATATCGGAATTAAAATTCCCGATATCGGAAATTCATGACCTTCAATTTCCGATATCGAAAATTGAATTCTCGATATCGGAAATTCAATTTCCGATAACGGAAATTGCAATTCCCGATATCGGAAATTAGAATTTTCGATATCGGAAATTGCAATTTCCGATATCGGAAATTCGGAGACAATTCCCGATATCGGAAATTGAATTCCCGATATCGGAAATTGAATTCCCGATATCGGAAATTCAATTTCCGATATCGGAAATGCAATTCCCGATATCGAAAATTGTCATTGAATTTCCGATATCGGGAATTGCAACTCTAGGGTGCACTCCACACTTGCCACGGTTTCGTACAAAGTGGTCCCTCCCTAATTTTATTATAAGGAAGATCGCCCGATTTTGACAGCAAGGTAATTCTTCTTACCTTTCTACTAACTCTTAAACTGATATCTATAGTATCACCCTGCTGGACGTAACCATTTCTCCAAACGAGGATATAACAATTGCTTGTTGATCGCACCCACTTGCCACTACAGAGTTAATCGTGTCCGGAATTGAATATTTGGAGGACCAAAATCCGCACTTTTTCTGGAAGCGAAAATCATGATTCCTCTATGGCGATAAAATTTTACAAAAAACGAGTAGGTCGATCCCCTATTTTTTCGCCATATTAAATTGTCCTTTGGACGGGAAACACTTTAACATACATAAAAAGAAAATCATTTCATGTTTTTCAGAAAAGTTGAAGAAGGGCTAAGGAGGATTGCACGTCTTTCCTTTTCAATTCCAATAGCTCACAAGTCCCCTGAAATAATGGCACGAGTGTGCCCATTTAGAAAATATATACGTTTACAAGGTTTTTGTTAAAGATTTTACATCTATTTATGGTCGAAGATCCGAACCCATGCCTGTTTTTAGCCGCACATCATTTAGGTTTCAGATTCAGATTCAGATTCAGATTTAGGTGTGGAATGCACCCCTAGGTTTTGTAAGCTTTCAGGCTTTCATTTCCGATATCGGAAATTCGGTGACAATTTCCGATATGGGAAATTCTATTTCCGATAACGGAAATTGAATTCCCGATATCGGAAATTGAATTCCCGATATCGGAAATTGAATTCCCGATATCGGAAATTCTATTTCCGATATCGAAAATTGTCACTGAATTTCCGATATCGGAAATTCTATTTCCGATATCGGGAATTGCAATTTCCGATATCGGAAATTAGAATTTCCGATATCGGGAATTGAATTCCCCGATATCGGAAATTCGGAATAAAAAGCACTTTGGCTTGCCATAGATATAGGCTAGGCTTACAAAATATATAGGTATAAATAACTTTCGTATCACCCAAGAGGTGTGGTAGATCTGTAATTTTAAACAAGTAGGGCATCACATGATTCGAAAATGGCGAGTTACGTTGGGGTTACGTCGGTAGACTTTAGCTGATTGGCTGACGAAGTCACGTGGTATTGATTTCTGGAAATTCCCTCTCGCACTTGCCGAAAGTAGGCTGTAAATGGATACACACGATCCCATGGTCAGTCTTACCGCGTATAGATGACCGAAATGGTTACAGGTTGATATCTGGGGTGTCAAGACAGGCTTTGGTGAGCCTTACTGTTACATCCGAAGACGAGTACAGTGGCGTACAAACGTCAACATGGCTTATCATTGCCTTGATTGTGGACGACCATTTACAAGACACCGTGATGCAGCACTAGAAGACGACATAGTCACATAGTCACCGAGGCACCAGAAGGCGATGATACCGCTGAGACTGCTGACAGTGAGAGTCTACACACTGATACGGAGAGCCTGTTCGCTGATGCCTAAAGTTGGTCACAGGGAAGCCGCACTGGTGAAGGCGAAAGGGAAGCCTCGTTTGGGGATCGTATTGTAACAGCAGCTTTGATAATCATACTGGGGCAATTGAGGTATCCGGACGGGATGACTTACAACATCCAGACGTGCCCCCACATCAGAGCAGCTGTTCTAGGACATGTTGTCATTACAGTATCCTGGACTGCCCAAAGATACTTTAAGAAAGGATCAGAGAGAACGAAAGGCTGATGATACGCCTAACGGACAAAATGGAACATAACCGTTCCATAGCCGAAGACTGACATCTAAGAAGATTGATGCAACACAAATACAGTTTCTCAAATGGCAGCTTCTCTTTGAACAAGATCGACCAACATGATGATCAGACAATAAACCCCATAATAAAACATACGGCTTCCATAGCTTGCGTTTGATGTGATGGAGGCAATAATAAAACAAGACACACAATCCTTGTTGTTGTTGATCTTTCTCTCTCGCATCTGACTGCATCAAGACATTAGAGGGTATGTATAAGATACGAGATCTTACTCAGTCCCCCAGCATTAGTCAATTTTATTTTACGTTGCATTCAGCTATATTATAGCTATATAGCAATGAACAAAATATCTAAAGAAGCAATAAGTTACTACAGAATTACATCGATCTCCGTCCCCCTCTGAAGACACTAAATACTGTGAAAACCCTTTCCCTACTACAGCCCGCGTGTGCATGCTTGTATCACCGGACATCAAAGTCCGGACACTTCACACAACGAGAGTGTTGGATCAGATAAGGCCTACATCTCACCAAAAACTCTCACCTCCAGTGAGTTTTATCCACCACTCCCGGAGTACTGTCACAGTTCAACATTACACCCCACTCCATCAGTCTTGATCTACACAAGAGCTGTCAATTACGACACTTTTGGACTAAAACTGTCTTTCAGTCAGGACAGGACAACCCGTCCACCCCACTATTCGCCCCTATGGGCTAGTATATAGGGTTGGATGTAGGCGACTAATCTCGAGTGCATATTCAAACATATCCACAGTTTCTCTACTTCTGAGATCATGCCACAGTTATCTGATGATGTCAAGTCTCTTACAGAACCTCGACAGAATACTCCCATGTCATTATTTGCTCCACAACAAAAATATTCTAGTGTTTCATGCTATGGCTATCCGTTTTCCGGATTTCCCACTCCCAGACCAACTTTTACATGCACTCTTTTCAGTCGTTTCTTTTCACGAACAGTGTTTCGATGGCACCACAACATCCAGGTTATTGGGATACAGCCACCGTTTGCAATTTTGGCAAGGAATATTCATCAATGAGAAGAGGTTACAGACCCATTCTTGATAAAGGAGGTGTTTATTACATATAAATATGGGGTAATGTATATCGTGTATCCCAAACACATTTTTCCATCACACGGACTGATGATGTCCAGATTTGTCACCTGCCAAAAATGTTCAGGCTAGTTTTTGTCCCAAACTACTGACAACCAAGTCGGTCGGATGAGGGATTCCCCATCGGGCACTCATCACACCAACTTGTCCCATTTGCGTACACTTCGCCATCCATAAGATGGCTTGCGAATCGTGTGTCTCCATTATTGCGGAGCGATATCCGGTACTTTACCGGATTCTGTTCGGCCTTCATCCGGCGGAGAACAGACTCGAGAAATCTGATAAATTACAGATTTTCATACCACTTCTGAAACAGATATTGCCTGGGCTTACAAAATATATAGGTATGTATAACTTTTGTATCATCCAAGAGGTGTGGTGGATCTGAAATTTTGAACAAGTAGTTCATCACATGACTGGAAAATGGCGAGTTACGTTGGGGTTACGTCAGTAGACTTTAGCTGATTGGCTGACGAAGTCACGTGGTATTGATTTATGGAAATTCCCTCTGGCAGTTGCCGAAAGTAGGCTGAACATGGATACACACGATCCCAGGGTCAGTCTTACCACGTATAGATGACAGAGATGGTTACAGGTTGCAACTTGTCCAGGCTTGTCACCCATTGTTGCTGCATAGAGCACACATCAAACATTTCCCACATCAACCAAAGCCCAAGGTCCACCGGATGTGAGCCCGCACCAGAAGGGACCTCTACCGGACGTGATGTTATCCCCGGAAGTGCGCAATGCACCTGCGTAACCGGAAGCCAGGTCACCACATTTGAGGAATCGGTCCTTTCCCTTCTACTGATCGGCCTACTCTCACATGCAGTGATGGTCATACAGCATACATGTACTTTTGAGGCGTGACGTCCCTGATTTGAGGCTGCTAAATAGATTTGTCGACCACCACCAAATAAAAAGATAACCTAGCCACCAGATTCAACTATATGGAATGTTTCAAGACAATCAAATAAAGAATCAACATGGGTGATCCCATATCATTAAAATCACGTTTACAATATTGCATGCCAACTGAATTTGTGTATCTTGCCTCAGACAGCACCATTGAAGCTAATGACGTGCATCATGTTGGGATTTAATATTGGATTTGCTTTCTGATGTTCAATACTGTTCAGTGTAATTAATATCCACATATTTTTCATCTACACATTTTATATCCATTGATTTCCAAAGTGCGGATCATTTCCTCTTCAGGTTCAAGAGGCCTTTATCCGCCATAAAAACAATTGGATGCTGACTCGACATCTGTCGACACATAACAGAGCTGTCCATGGCACCAGTATCAATAACACACCACCAGGTGGGTTAACAACAGTCAGTCGAACCGACGAGTTCAAGCCACGGGCAGATTCAGTCCGCTCTGAAGTACAAGGCTCAAGTTTGGACTCAACTAAATCCACATCCATGTACTCTCCAAATGCAAGTGACACAGACTTGACCAATGACCGTGGCACAGATCGGTCGAACAATCATCTGGCATTTATTTGAGAAAGTTAGTGCAATTTAATTAAAGGGTTTCTGGTACCAGGATATAGAGGACGGTTGTAACTTAACAAAAAATTTGATTAAATTTCGGGTGTTGATCTTAAGATGGTCAACAATGTTCTCATGGTAACTGTTTGAACTATAATAATAAATTCCCATTCGAACAAACTGACTTGTCCTTCGCTTATTTTATAGGTGTACGAAACAGAGAACATGTTGTGCTCTGCCTTTCACCATTCCATGTTGGAATATTCGCCGTGTTCTATCTAAGATATCGGTATACATGTTCCAAGGATGGAAATTCTATTTTAATGCAATATACCAGTCAACGTTCGTTTCAGTTTCAAGGTGCTTTAACTTTGACCTGTTGATCTCAAACCAATAGGCTTCGAACTGTGAAATCAACTTAAGACGATGCACCCGTAGGAAGTTTGAGGAGGATTGGTGTTTTGGAAAAAAGAGCAGTCCGAAGAAACATAAGCAATACATAGTGTAGATGCAATGTCGGATGGTGGGGTCTGGGTTTTCTAGCCCGTCAGTCAAAGGAGTGAGTGAATAGAATTTAACGTCGCTTTCAACAATATTTCAGCTATATCACGACGAACCAACTAAGCACCACCCAGCCCAGTTGTGTTCCTGCTACTTCAAAGAAGAAATCTTTGAAGCAGCATGGAACCAGACACCTTCCATCCACCCTATAAAACACTGAGGACAGCGCACAAGACGCTTACATGGTGCAATAAAGACAAGTGATATTACAGTGCTAGACATCACATTATCAAGTGCCTGTTGCTTCTCAGCAATATGTCATCAGTCAAAGTACTCCATTTATATGACCATATATATGATACAATATGACCATGTGACTGATTTGTAGAGAATTTGCCTCGATGCATGATCGCATGCCAGTTTAGTCTACGGTCTATGGAGGACTTTGCATTACCATACCATTGCAAATGATTTTGCTTTACTTTTCAATTCCAAATGATTTACCATACCATTCAAAGGGCTATGTGCAGATGTAAAAATGGGTGTAAAAATGTGCCATGAATTCCATTGTGGATGAGAATAAGGGGAGATAACTTGATTTAGGAAACATTTAAATTTCCATAAGCCCATGGAAATCGTTGAGTCAGAAATAAACATCGAGCTCATTGATGAGAAAATATTTGATCTTGGCTTTGGTGACGTCGATTGTCAAAACAACTCCAGGCTGTTTAGCTATCGAAAGAGACTGGCTATCGACATTCAGATGCAAAACAAGCTTGGGTAAAGCAGGTTACAGCCAGCTGTACTCAAATGGATATTACCAGGTGAAGCAAATAAGACAGGAAACAATACTATATAATAGATGATTTATTGTCTATATATCTTTACAAAGAAGGTCAGGATGCAGGTATTTAACTGGAATGTGGTATAGCTTTGCTATTTGTCATTGGACATATCTGATTTACATCTACTTCTATGTCTATGCATTCCTCCGAGTGTGCTTTTATCATAATTCAGTTTGTGCCATCAACTAGCAGATTAGTCTAGCGGGTTATTCCGCCCAAGAGTTGAAGGCAGTCTCTCGCAAACTTCATGGGCATTGCTAGGTTTTTGGGCGACATGCCATCACGAGGAGTACTGATGTGAAGTGAATTGCTATCGAAAGTGACATGTATATTGTGCCATTTTATGTAACAGATAGAATTCTGAGTAATTAGTGCATGGAATGAAGTGACGGTTTGCAAAACTAAATATTCAACTAATTTGCACTAGGCCTCACATGGCTAAAACATGATTACAGTAAGCATAAATCATTTGCTATCAAAGATAATAAATATATTGTTATATCCATTGGCCTAGTCTGAGAAAGAAATACTGATCAATGTTATACCATCTAAGACTTGCATACCAGTACTCCTGTACATGATGGGTTCAATACACATTTAAAGGGATGCAACAACAATAGACCTTGACCGGATGACATAACTGAGATGCATTGCGGGAATAAGTGAAGTATATATCCGCTATCTTTGGGCTGCAGAGGTGCAAACTGTCATTCAGTTGGCATGGATGCACAATGCATTCTGGGATAGAAAGAAGAATAAAACATCAGGTTTCACAGCTATTGTGATAAGTTCTTCAAAGAAAATCAACCATTCAAAGGTACCATAGGAACCACTACAGCATTAAAATAGCAGACAGGATGGACTGACTTGTTTATGATCTATTATGTGTCAAACATGTCCAACGGTTTGACATTTTCCAACTATGTTGATCAGGTGGTTTTATCCTCATTAGCACTGGCTATCATCTTCAAAGTACATCAAGGAATAAAACATGCTCCGGGTAAATCTTTGCTGCATCCATTTAAATGCCTGATATTCAACAGATAATTAGATACACATCTTTCATCACTAAATTTTACTCAAAGCACTACTAAATAAATTATGCATACATGGTTACCAGTATTTATATACAGGGGAAAACACTGTAGATTTAACATAGCATATAAGCATAATAAACAAATGTACAAAAATACAATGTATTTAGTGTATACATGTAAATACATTATTGACAGGAAATTTGTGCCAATTTCTTTCATTAACCATTAACCGAACGGGAATTCCCAATGTGGGATATGGAACACAACCTATGCAATTACTGGCAAGATAGAATGGAAGTACCATCTTATATACATAGGGAAATATTCCAACTGCCTCTGTCCCTCTCCTTGTAATGGAATACTTGAACACCCCAAAAACCCAGGGCTGCTATCATTTGCTTTGCACTCATCTTTGAAAATCCTTCAATTTGAAAGCGACAGGTTTCAGTTTATTTAACATAAAATGTTGAATAGCATGATCATTATTACCTTTCAATTCATTAATTGTTCAATTGTCAATATTCCCCCAAAAATCACACAAGTAGCACTTGCAAATATTTTCTATCTAGATTGTATTCATACCTAATGTGGCTATGCAGGGTTCATACAGCTCAGCCTCAATCCAATTTCATGACTTTCCAGGACCTTCTAGTTGGAGTATCAAATCCTGGGACAGAAGACTTAGAACATATGGTTTTCAGGTTCTGAAAGTGTGAATGGTGGGTTGTTGTTTTAGTCTAGACATACATACATGCCTACACTCACTTCAAATAAAAACACTTCAGACTGAAGTAATGTCTACCAACATCTATTTTAATTTGCTTTGATGTCTTCATTGATTTAGCTCGAAGTGTCAATGCCTGAAGACGATATTTTCCAGGATTTGATCCTTGAAGTAAGATCTTTCCAGCTCACTGCATTCAACTGACAAAAACATATTGGATTGACAGATACTTCACAAGTGAGTTTGATTTATGATAAGATCTTCTCATTTCTAAAAATAAGGACCTAAAGCTAAATTCACTTAAATTTCACGGTTAAAAAATGAACTTCAAAATTCAAGGACTTCCCAAGTTTACAAGGACTTTCTAAGCTTCGAATTCCCTCGATCTGTAAAACCCTGGCTGTATGAACATGGCATAAATGTCCACAAAAGAGTGAGTGAGTGAGTGAGTAGGATTTAACGGCGTTTTCAACATTGTTTCCACAAAAGAACCAAGATAGATCTACATTATATATTCTCTGGATTTTGATGTCACGAACAAACATTTTATGTTAGACCTGAACACAGAATGTGACCTGTGGATTGTCAGCATCTCCGAACAAAAATGTCAAAATACACATTTTCATCCGTCACAGAAATATAACAAAAATATATGTGTCGATAACCAATATGTACCATGAATTTAAATGCAACAGCATTAGCTTATGATGTAGATGATGTAAGCTGTTCTCTCATGAAAGAACTAGTTGAATTTCCAGGCGAGTGCTGTAATATTTTCTCAAGAAACCTGTTGCAGGTTACCATGATTAGAAAATGGGTAATTGGTAACTGGTGATTTAGGATTAAATACATGGTAACACAAAATATTATGGTAACCCATAGAGGGTTTTCTAAAACTGAAAATGGAAACGTCCAGGACATTGGCTTTACAACACAGGCCTGACTTTTGCAGACAGAGACATGTATAGGCATACTGAACGGCTGAACTTCATGTGCTGAATGGAGGGAGACCTAATTCATTATAAAATCATGCCAGAGACATACAATTTAGCACCAGACAGATTTTCAAATTATGTCTAGTCAATATATAATTCATTATTGATATACTGCTGTTCATCTTGTGCTCAGCTCTGTATCTCCTTAAATTACAGAGCCAAGATGGATATATGAGATAAAGCCCTGAACTGGAGGCTATGCAGGAGAGATCTCATGGAGACAATGTTCCCCTGTTTTCACCACTAAAACAGATATGGTATCTACATTGAATTCCTACATGTTTTTTTGTTGTTGTTATTGATGAGACAATAGTGCATTTCAAGAATAAGACAACTGAAATGGTATTTACATTATTCTAGACATACTGATCCAACCAAATGAATGAGTAAGAAGTGTGCTTTGTATTGCTTGAAATGGGTGATTTAAGGAGGTTTGTTGCTGGTAAATCATAGTAATTAACTTTTCAAAAATGTGTGTTGTTGCATTCATAATTGTGTAATATGAGGAAAAACAAAGAAAAAAATATAGATTGGTGTGCATTTTTTTTCTGTAGGCAACATTAAGTGGACTGACCCATGCTTCATTTGATAACCCAGAAAACATAGGGAATAGCCCTAGTTTTGAAGCATATTCATGAAAAATTCATATAATTAGTATTTAACTTTTTCTTATATTCTAACTGTCTGCAGATAATCACAATGTCTATCAAAATTTATCAGATTGGTTGGATGTTGTTGTGCAAAATTATCAGCTAGAAGACTTTTAAAGGAAATCCCTATATCTCGTAACCTAGGAAAGGGAGATAACTCAATAGGAAAACAGGTAAAATGGCCGCCAAAGCCAAAAATCACCAGCGGACATCCTTAAAGTGTGCTTGAAATATTTGATAATGTCTGATAATATATAGATATCCACATTCTGCGAATGCTCGTAACCAAAAGACCAGAGAGTCTTACAGGTGAACCTTTGTTATTGATTTATAATTTCTTGGCTGTGCCTCTTTCATTGACCCAGGTAATGGTGTGCCTGAAATATACAGCAACAGACTGAAATATTGAGAACAGATAGCAAATTATGCAATATATGATGGAATGGCAAAAATTCCCTAAAATCAAGACTGGAAACATTTATCTACATATTATAAATTGCAGTTTTAGTATTTTATAACACACAGAAGGCCCTTTGTTGCTCAGGTTACAGTAATAGAGGTGTATTCTATATGCACACACCCATGTGCCCTATTGATGTAATAAGGAATGCAAGAGTGTCATCTGGAATAATGCTGAAGGTAATAAAGGCAATGAAATATTACGCACATGAACAATTCTGAAATCCCACCATCTTAACACAACACGAATAAAATATGAACTCTCCACATTTGACATGTACTGCATTCCATTTCCGTAATACTTTACAGAACTAATTCACTCATTCTGGAAATATGAACACTTGATAGCAGAGATCTCAAATTTGTAGAAAAGTAATTGCACCATCAGTTTGCTATGCGATTCCCTCAGATGTCTGATTTGTGTCAACCGTTCGAAAAACAATTCAGAAAAGGCGGCTTAAAAAAGGTCCTGATGTGACGTCCAGCGAGTGCCGTGATATCCAGATTTTTAGACCCCCCCCCCCCTCCAACCCCCTTGCTGCGTACATAATACTTAAATGTCTCCTTAGGTTACGTTTTGAGCAGTTGACACAGCAGTCCCATAGAAAACTGACTGCCACAATTACTTACTTTTTCCACCAAATTGACAGCTCTGCCCCCGACGTCTTATTTAAAGCATATTTTCAAATGAGTGAACTAGCATTTTTGAACTAGATAAACCAAATACATACACAGAAAGATACAAGCATACAGTATACGGGTGATGATCCGAAAATTAACTTTGGTACCAGTAATATATAACTGAACATTACATGTGTACTGTTCAAATAATTGGTTAAGTAACTGGAGTTCAGCCCTGAGGTCATTTCTCAGACTGAAACCTTTCACAACGATGACACTGGCTCGATGCATGAATCAAGTGAACTGCATGACATGGACATAGTTGTGAAAATCCTCCATATTGAATTGAGTAACTATTACAAAGACATTCAGTTCTCGATTTTATCCGAACTGACCATAATGTTATGCCAAAACAAAACAAATATATTCACAAAACATATTTCCTAAAAAAACAAAACAAGTATTATAACGAATGTGTCGAGTAAGTAGGTCAATTACACATGAAGACTTAAGTACAAATTATATGTACTTGACGATAGTATGATATATTGCTAAAATCAGATCTATTCGGAGAAGAGAGAGCAGACCTCTTGTCGGAACAATATACACAGCCTTCAACTGCACAGACTGACCAGTTGATTCAGGTGTGAATCTTGTGGTGAGACACATCATACAACTAACAGAGAATCTCATCTCTAACAACAATTCTTACATGTACAGTACTATAAATACTGTAGAAATTATCAATTAATATAATAGTTTGTATATAACGACATTAACAACAAAGATCTTATCTGGTAATAGATGGTGAATACAGGTACAGGTATCTTGTTTGAATTAATATGCTATCTATGCTCGTCCATTATTACATGTCGCTTGTACTCTCAGTCTCCATTAACGAGAGTATCATCCACCAATGATCATGCCACTTCAACAGATACTAAAGAAAGGTATACCTTCCATTGGCTATATAGAGTATCAGGGGTTGAAATCAACATCTATCCACCTGTCTCTGACAGGTACTTTTTGCATGAGAGGGGTAGAAAAATATGTTGAAAGACGGGTAGTTATAAAATATTCTTTTTCAAGGTTAATTCATGATTTTTGCTCAAAAACCTTCAACCTAAATGTACGAAACTGTCAACAGATTAATTAAAGTATTATTAACAGGCCGGACTTTAGATTACCTCCTTGATACAATGTTAAACGTTGTGCCCAAATTAGGATGCACCCAAATTAGAGAGAGAGAAAAAAAAAGAGAAATTCAATTTATTATTATTTAAAAAAAAATACTTTTCTTCCATTGAGAATCATTTTTCAGTTATGCTCGTGAAGATTCTTTATCAATAAATGTGATATTTTATTTGAAGACTATTATTTTGGCAGAATTCAGGGAATATTTTATCTGCACTAACTTGGGCGTGTTTCCCTGCCTAACTTGAAAGTAATTTTACTGTGCCGAATAGAGGATGTGCCCAAATTAGGGTGATCTAAAGCCCTGATTAATTAGATACAAATCAAACTATCAGGCCTTCATGTCCTGAAAGATTTTTTTCTTCAAATTTATACAAAATTACAAAACACAAAAGCAACATTATTATTTTGAATCATTCAGGCTACTGATGGGGGGAGGCTACTGATGGGAGGAGACAGGTAAGAATACATGTCATCCGAGACAGGTAAGAATGTAATACATGTCATCTAAGACAGGTAATTTTTTTTTTAAACATTTCATCTATATAGGCAGATCACGGATCACTAAGAAAGGCTCAGCCTTTCAACTAAGCACTTCATTTATAGATGCTATAAACCCAGACAGAAAGGCGTCAACTGTTTCATTGTAACGGGTAGGCTTGGGAAGTGCTATTGAGTTGAAATGTTAGGGGAAATGGAGATGATCGATCATCTTTTCCTCTCTGATTAGCGGCTTTAATAGTCCATGTGCTGAGACATGTAAGTGATATAAACACTAAATATTCAGGAGATAGGGTCACTGGATTTGACCTCCCATTGGGGACTAAGATCTCAAAGGAAACATGTAAACAGGAGAGAGCATTGGTAGGATACTAATTTATTCAGTTTGTCTACAAGGCTAAATATTGGATACTTTTAGCAACATTAACACAGGGAGCCTACAGCCGGAACATTAAGATTGTTAATTTTACAAAATCGGGGTACTTGTACCAAACAAGGTACGATGTCAGAAAATAAGGACACCAGATGTCGAGGAACGTCAGAGCCTAGATATCATAGGTTTGAAACCTTGCATAGTATAGAACATGTTCCCTCTCTCTCTGTTCTATGGAAGACATGCAGGCATATGCTTGGGTCAACAGTAGCATTGTAGACTTCTACTTTGTACATCATGTATGCATACAATCATGGCCATATAATTAATGTCATTCTGATAGCATCTACATGTAACCAGCCATGCTTGATGGACAAGTTCATCAGACACAGGTACATTGTCATATGCTGCAGTGTTCATCGCTTGAGTCAAATAGTATTATAGAGCTGAGAGATGCAAATTAAACAATTTAGATGACACATTTGTGAATAACAGAGATGGAATGACTGATCCAAATGGAATGTCTTGTAACAAAGTGAGAAACAATAGATATCACAAATGATACAACCCAAGAATTTCAAAAAGTCACAATTCTAAGAGCAGAAAAGTTCAGGAAGCATACAGTACTGCCCATAACTAAGTACCCATTCCAGTGAACAGCTAGAGCCTAGACTTCTGATTTCAGGTTTCTCTATCACTTAATAGTCAACTTTCTGTTCTCACATTTTCCAGCGTTCAGAATACACCTTATTTTACTAAGTACTCATAGTTGTGGTTCAGTTAGTAGTAGAATAAACTGTCCAATGTCAAAACAGGCATGTAGTGTCCAAAATCGATAGGCATGCACGAAGTTGGGGGTGGTGTATCACATTAATAGGGGTCGTGCATTCCCTGCTGCACCAGTCATGCACTTCCGGCCCACTATAAGGGTACTTGATTCTGGGTGGTACTGTATGTTTTCCACAACCCCAAACATCTGTAACCGAGACTTCAGATGCAGTGGAGGATTGTTAGGAAACTTGGTTGTGCATTTGAGATGGAGATCAAAAAGGTTGATATGCCAAATATGTATACATGACAAAATCATGGAAAACCTCTAGTAGAAAAGTTACGTACAGGAATAGAATGAGATTTGTATTAGAGAACACACCGATATCTTCAGCAATAGAGAAGTTAATTCCTTTTATCACAAATAAACATTCAAGGTGAAGGTGTGCTAGCTTTTTTTTCTGAGACACCAAATTGGAAAACAAATATTTCAGGTATTATCTAAAAGACAGATTCTATGTACAAATTAATTCAATCTGTCCACCTTCTACATGTAGAGTGAGACTACTGTTGAAAGTGCTGAAGTATTATATTACTTTATTCAAATATATTTTAACAGTGAGAAAGACAAAATATGACTAAAACGTGGCAAAATGAAAATGGTGAATTCCATCCTGCACAGGGTTGGCTGTTTGACAAGATTGAACACAGGCTCAGCATACGTGTATGCAGAATTAGGTTTGAAGACAGTCGATTATGACCATGGAAGAATTGATCCTCTCCCCCATGAAACAGTTGGTCCATGGGTTACCAGCGGTCAGACTTCTGAAGGAAATCTGTTATTCAAACTGCCCATGGGCATCAGTATTTTTGCTGTACCATGGGACACTGGTGGTCAGCCTACCCACTAAAACTGGTGGTCAACCGACCCATGGGCCACTGGTGATTATCCTAAACAGGAGACACTGGTGGACAGCATACCCAAATGTCAGTCGATGATGAGACACTGGTGGTCTGCTACCCCATGAACACTGGTGGTTGGAGTGTCTAGGCTGGTACTGAAGGTAGCAAGAACATTCGATACACACACAGGGGCCGGTTGTTTGAAGGCAGGCTGATCTAACAGAGTTAGCGGGGATCACACCATGATGTGAAGGACAGCATTAACCTTCCTTACCATCTCCACTGACTTTAGCCAAGTAGTGAGAAGTGATGAACATGCCTTCAAACACTTCACACAGCATGCTCAGGAAGCTATAAATATAATACATGTATATGAATTGACTGTTGATGTTCAAGAGGAAAACTCTTAGATATGAGACTCGGCCACCAGTCGTTTAATTCTGTCGATTTCAACCTGAGTATTCAACCTTGTTTTCTTTTCATCATCCACCTCATTCATCAAGTCCATGAATTTCTTTCCAAATGATGACCGAATCATTTCCATTTCTTTCCGCAATTTTTCAAAATCTGCTTTTAACTCATTGTATGCTGCCTTGCTTACGGTGTTTGCTTTCAATTCCCTAATTTCCTTTTTCAGTTCATCTACAACAGCTTGGCTCACACCCGAATGTCCGGCACCCGTATGACTGACAGTTGAATGACTGACAGCTGAGTGACTGACAGTAGAGTGACTGACACCTGATTGAGTACTAGTTGAACCAGTTCCAGCACCAATTTTGTCTGCAACAGTAGAAGAAGACATCAACTTACAAAATACACAAAAAAAACAAGGTATTGCAAGGAATATCAAAATAATCATTTTGGAAACCACAACCACCGATACCCAATCCTCATTTATACATCACGAGAAGGAGCTTATAATCTTTCAAGTTCAATACTCTGTTCTGGATATATATTTTTTTATTTTTTATTTTTTTAAGTAAATGCGTAAGTAGAAAATATCATATATAGTTTCAATTTAAAGTCGTATAAGCAATGAACATGATGAATCAAGCAGGAAACAAAATTAATTTTCAGAGCAACTTTCCCCAACATTGTTCAGTTTGGCTGTTTGAATTATTATTAGAAATCCAGAGGATATCCTACATTTAGTTGTTTGGAGTGACTAGTTGAATTTCAATGTCAGTACTCGGTCGCTCCATTTGAACAGGAACCAAGAGGCATGTACATTGTACAATTCTCTTGGAACCAGGAGTAGGATAATATTTTCTGCTGAGTCATATACAACTTATTCTCCCCCATGTCAGAGCTGTAACCACCTGCTGTCAGTGTAACACCCTCTGATTGTTCTCCTGAAAACCTGGCACACAGTTTGATTGTAAAGTACAGGACCAGTCAGCATCATCCCTCATAGTGGGTGCATGATATAAATCAGTATAGGATGTTGCACTCAAACACTAGGAGAATGTGGGACATATTATGGAAAGAATGGACTTACTTGCAGTAGTCTCTTCATGTTTTGCAGCACTAGCTAAGTAACTATGACGTTTAGTTGAGGTCGGGCCATGGTTTATATTCACAGTGGGTACACGCTTTTTAACTTCCTCCTTTGGACTCTGCAATGAACAACAACGAACACTAAAACCAACAAGTAGGCACAGTGATTATTTAAATACTGTGATCCAATCACAAACAAGAAATCAGGAAACTTCCTGCCTTAAAATATAAGCCAAGCCCTACAGAAAATTCACGAACACAATTTGTTCCAGTTAAAATTTAATTTTGATATTTGAAGATAAAATTTTTAACATGGATTTCGACAGAGAATATTAAAGAGTTGAAAATAAAAGCAGGCAACATATCGATCTTCCGGGAAAAACATCTGATTTTAGTTTCTATGAAGTCAGACATATGTACTGAGAGAGGGGAGATTGTAATGGTCAATAAAGACAAAAGGATAATAAACTCCAGCAATTCCGAGTACAAAGACAATAAAACATACCTCATCTTTCTTCTCTTCTTTTTCTTCTTTGTGTGTAATAATAGTTTTACCAGGTTTATCATGATCTTTGTCATTTGCTTTCTCTTCCTCCTAAAATGGGAATGAAAAACAAAGCATTGTATATGAAGATAAACATGTAAATGACAAAACAATATAGATGTATTTTGTTTTGTGTTTGTCATCACCAATGTTAACACTGACAATCTGATCTGAAGGTTAACAGGAATACGGATCACAAACTTGCCACAAATTTGAAAATTAGCTGAAACAACATAGAAGTTATTTGAGTTATTTTAAGAAGTTGCCTGAATTCATTTTGGGAAAGAACATTATTCTGATCCAAAACTTTATCATCTACCATATTTAATTGTGGAATTCATACACATAACGTCTAGTCTGGTCTGATTGTATAGTTGCGCTCAAGGTTGGAAAACACTGAGAAGGTATTATGATCTGCTTTGGAAATGACCTCATAACCTTTACTCTTCCTTCTTGTATTAACTGAAACCACTTACAATTATCGGTCTTACGCACTGCTTCGATTTCAAATTTTAAAACAGACTCAAGGATGCTCATCATAATTCAGTACAGGGATATAAATGCCTGAATCATAACAAGCCTAGTCATAATTCAGTACAGGGATATAAATGCCTGAATCATAACAAACCTAGCCCCGACTGTCATTGATATCAGTACTCACAGTGTGTAGGAATATCTGAGAGGGAGGTCGCCTGTTCGGTAACTTGGCACGGTTAGCTGTTGGATGCGACAGTTTCTCTGTTGTTGCTTGGATTCCGTCAAAACTCATGTGGTCTGCAAAATACAAGAACGTGAGAGAGAGAGAATGAAATAGAACCAGTCATTGTTAGAATAGTGTTAGTACATTCTCTGAGAACTGAAACGTCAGTACAAGACACATTAGTATGTACTTACCCAATATTGGATGGTCACTTAGAAGATGAACAATGCTGTTTCACTTACAATATATTCAGTGGCATCTTAAATGTCCGATATATACTTCTATTTAGCTATCCAATGTCTCTAACCAAGCTCCACAGACAGGGCTTGATCAAGGTCGATTGTGAAACCAAAAAATAGATTTGGGATCTTCACAATGAAAAATCCCACCATTTGTCATGTAATCCAAATTATCAGGATGTCTCCAAACTCATTTTGGCAAGAGTGCTGAAACTTACACACAGGATCAGGCCCTGGACATGTATTACTCCAATTAGAGTGAGTGAGTGGTGTTACTATTCAGACTAGCAAAACAGCATGCTCAGTCAGGGCCCAGTGTTAGAAGTATCATGTCAGATTGACAGGGGATTAAGTGACCACCATGTCCATTTCTTTATCTCCAAATCTGAGCTGTCAATTCACACATGTGAAATTAATCAATGGTCCTTTGCCATTGTTCACAATATGCATCCATTTGCTCAGAAGCAAGACATGCTGCTCCTGTCAATGAAGGCAGCACATTTATGCACAGCGAGTGAGTGTACTACATTACATGTAGCTCAGCTCCGATCAATCTCTCTGACTGTTCCATGCAACCACAATACACATCAGAATACATCACAATTAAATATCAGTACCATACCAATTCACACAGAATAATCAATAAATTTCTGAGGATAGTTTATCAGCTTAAATGGAAGTTCAATTTTACACCAGCAATGCATGAAGACTTGTTTTACAATGACATTAAACTACAGCTAAAATATTTCAAGCAGTCTGAAATAAAAGAAAATCAGACAAACCATCCAGCAATATTTTCAAATATAATATACATGTATACAGGAAGCCAAGAAAACATCGCAAAACTGTTTAACAAATTCTGTCCATGGAGACGAAGAACCAGTTGAGGACAACTTCCAGACCAAGTCAGCAACCTAAATGCACTGGAAGTGTACAATGTTCATTCCAGACACAGAAGCAAAAATAGGGAAAATTGGAAGCAGTTTTACTGCCATCTTGCTCGACTAGTGATCAATGTATGGTAACTCTATCTTCCTCATTCATATTGCTTAAACTCCTCATTTATATAACATCTACATGTAGCTTCCAGAAAATTATATAGTACCAAACATACTAGACCCCACATAGGATTGCCAATACATTGCAAAAATCAATACAGTATTTGGTCTGATAAGCCTTGGAATCGCTGCCAAATTCAACCTTCCCATGTAGGCATCATGTATGAGGTAAACAGTGATTTCTACAACTCAGATCTACAAAAGTGCACATACACAAATTTTTTACTGCATTCCCATTTTTAGTATTTACATGTTACATGTACGGAGAGGAAAGAGTCATAATCTAACAACACTGATACAGCAGACTGAATGATCAACTGTATGAAAGGACTCAAATATAAACACCAACCTTACAGCAGGTCAAACCAAGAAGTTCAGAAAACTATATGGAATATTAATCTGTGTGGCTAGGAATTCTGGAGACGGTCTTCTCCAGCAAATTTACAGATC
This sequence comes from Hanleya hanleyi, assembly GCA_036873755.1. Lineage (NCBI taxonomy): Eukaryota > Metazoa > Mollusca > Polyplacophora > Lepidopleurida > Hanleyidae > Hanleya > Hanleya hanleyi. Next base: position 6,470 of record JAVTVY010006176.1, on the reverse strand, counting down.
ATCAGGTTGACAGTCACTATTGCAAACACTAGCCTTTCCAGTGTGAATGGATACTACAGAAGCTGAGAGATGTCAGCTGCAGTCACTGCCGGCCTAATTAACACTTCCATCATTACTCAACTTCCTTCTGTATCTGAGGGCAAGTTTAACAAGTCTAATGGACAGCATTGACCCCCAGCGCTTTTTCTCTCAATACCGGTCAATATGATATCCACTCTAACACTGCGAGGAGCGGTTTACACAACATGATCCACACTGCCCCCGAGTAACAATCCAATAATGGCAATATGCCCCAAATTCACCAGCAGAACACCGTGTACACAAATCCTACTTCTACATGTACAATACACAACGTGATATACATGTATGATTGACTGAACATCCAGATGACAAATTTCATTACAACATTACATGTACACAGCAGTGGTGTACAATGTCCCCCCCCTCCTTTTAACTGAAATATATGTATCGTCAAATAAGTTCAGCCATTGTGATGTGAAAGAATCCTGAATCTTTTTTTGTACTGAAATGAACGAGATTAACAAAATGTGATTTCTACCAATAGTGTATGACCCATGATGCACTTCAATCATTTTGCTTTTCTACCAGACAATGTGACATAGGAATTCTCCTGCCCAAACCAAAATCCTGTTGTTGGGGCAGCACAAACCTGCTGAAAAGGTTCACTTAAAAATTTCATACAAAGCAAAATAAAATAAAAATACATTTCCCACAATCAACCAAAATGCCAACCTCTGTCATGTGTTGATAGGGTAATGAAAGGAAGAACTTTCCAGATCCAGCTAGTGAACTTGTGTTTGCAAAAATAACAAAATATTGGTCAGAGGTCATAGTCTGTTGGCTGATTATTAATTAATTTAAAAGATTAACTAGTCTATTGTTTTAATCCATGCAATACAGTCAGTTTTAATCCACACAACTCACAGTAACACATCTTCCATATACATTGACAAATAGGTTGAAGAATATAAATGCAAGGTACACCGCATTACACAAATTGTAACGTAGGGTAAATATATAGAATTCCAGAGAGAACAAAAAACTTTTGAGTTATAAAATGTTGTATTAACTAGATATCTGATCATTATGAAATAGGTCAAGATCAATTTGAATAAGTTTCTAATTAATCACCAGTTGCACATGTACTCGAGTGTAAATTTGAAGAAGCGAGCTCTGATCTCTCAAGATTCTGAAATAACTAGAATTTTACAAAACAGGTCAAGTTCAGTTAAATTAGAAAGGCTTCTATTCAATGATCAGTTACACATGTATTATGAATTTGGAGAGCCCAGATGTAATCCTTCAAATTTGACCTAGGTAAAATAGGTCAAGTTCTCTCAATTTGACCTAGGTAAAATAGGTCAAGTACGGTCATCTATAACCTTGGGCATCTGACCCATCGCCAGTTGCATATGTTGTATGAATTTAATATGGCTTTAGTCCTTCGAAAAATAATGTGTTGACAACCAAGATATTACAGAAAAAAGGACAGATACATCAGACGACAACTCCCTTTGGCAAAAATTGGCAGTGACACTTGACCATTTGACTTCAAAATCAACAGGGTGTTTCTGACCTCTTGATTTCAAGGTATATCCAAATGACACAATGCACAATCTAGAACTGGAGACATCTAAAAACATTGACTTCACCTTATTATCGCCAAAAACAGTGATTTTCAGCGAAACAAAGCTAAAAAAAATGTGTTTTTTTTTACTCTTCAGCATGGTCGTTCATATTTGGCAATCTGACCGCCATTTTGAAAGATCGAGGTCTCGTTGTCAAGGGAATTCCTTCTTCTTTCTATAAATGAAAAAATGCGATGACAGATTTGAAAACAACGTCAAACAGAGATAAGAGGGATATCCCAATCACCGAGCTGGAGACCAATGCGTCTCAAGATTAGACAAAACCAACCACGTGGCCGAAATGAAGGTCGTTCATTGGCCCAGATATGCCAGATGGTGCACTTGGGATTTTTCACAACAACAACATAATTTCGATACTGGCGGCAATTATGTCGCTGAGGAAGTTGACAGCAATATGAAAATAAAGTTTGTTGTGCGGATTTCATCAGAATCAGCACTATGGAAAGATAAAATGTGCTTTTATACTTAAAATGTACCAATGAATCATATATTTTGATGGGATTTTATATTTTCTAAGCGGCCTTCCCCACGATATTTTATGAAAATCTCGCCTCGGGTTATGTATTCATTTTTTATATTTCTTTCTCCAGATTTCGTTCTTCTATTAAAGACAGTATATAAAGTTTACATCCAGTAAATCAAGACAGACTTAGCTAACGATGTATGTATATTTTTTATTAGGTTTCATGCATGGTAAATTTGAAAATATTGATTTTAGACAATCTTTTACCCCAAAAAATATTAAACCGAGATGACAGCCTATCTGACATATAACAGCCTTGATTACCATGCATGATTGGAAATCAATAGAGCCGCTTCAAGGTTTAGACAAAATTCACCACCAGAAATGTACACATCTCTGGGCCAATTTTAATCAGGTCTATTGAACCATACCATAAACAAACATGACCTCAGGCCTTGGGATGCAAGGCTAACTGTCACACAGCTTGTGAATGCTGGATGAAGGAATAATGGATTTTCGGATGCCTGATGTTTTTAAGTCCCTCACTACTAATGTGGCGGGAGACAAAAATGATAATTTAATTAAATGGCAGAGACATTTAGGGGCAACGATTTGGTGTAAGACTCACAAAATATAATTGACAAGGATTTGCTGCAAGTTGTATTGTCAGTCTTTTGTCCAGGATATTACCTTTTCTTACACCAAAGCCTTGCCCATTTAAGGCTCACATGCTGGATAGACTAAAAATACAGTTAGTCTTGTGCTAGGATTGGTGAAGAATTTAAGTGTTATTTGATGGCTGGATTTGAGCATCCCATAACTGTATAATGATGTAGGATTTCGGAATATGTAAAGTTATGGGGTGAGAAGAGGCATAGTTCGGGAGAAACAGGGTGGGGCCCAGTTCCCTGGGGGTGGGGACTAGCCCCTCCCGTGAGGGATGAATGGATGTGTCCCATAATTTTACAATGATGTAAGCTTTCAGAATATATAGGTTATGATGTGGCGTGAGGATTAGTCCAGGAGAGTGGGTGCTCAGTTTCATGGGGGTGGGAACTATCCTACTGTGGTAACGGATGTGTCTCATAAGTGTGCCATTGTGTAAGTTTTCAGAATATAAAGATTATGGGGCAAGGCTTAGTTCGGGAGATAGAGGTGGAGCTCAGTTTCCTGATGGTGGGAAATACCCCAATGGGTAATGGATGTGTCCCATAAGCAGCTCAAAGAAAAACATGGCAAGGCTTAGTTCTGGTGAGGTTCATGCAGTTACATGGAGGTGGGGACTAACCCCCACGGGTAGTGGACGTGCCCCATAAGTATGTTCAGACAGCCTCCAACGATTTAGCCCACCCAGGGGCGAAAACAAATTTTAACCAGCCCAGGAAATAACTATAACCGGCCCAGAGACCAGCCTATTTTAACCGAGTGGTTCAAGGCGCTTTACTGGTGAACGCTGGCCACACACCGCTGAACCGGCACAGGTTCGAGCCCTGCAGTTGGTCCATATGTGGAAGTTTGTTTACTTGCCGATGGATGGTGATCCTCTCCGGATACTCCGGCTTGTTCCACCAACCAAACTGACTGTCACCATATGAGTGAAACAATTAAGCCAAATCCCCCCCCCTCCCCCCCACCCCCAACCCTGTTATAATGTGATCTGAACTGATGGAACTAGTAAAGACCTAATACCATACATGTATATGGAAGTATGCAAAAAGAAAAACAGACCTTGAGATTCCTTCTTGTCATTACTGAGCATCTTGTTAGTCTTCTGATCGTCTGTCTGGCTGTGTGATTTGGTATAGGGATGAGAGTCTGCAGGCTTAGCTGGTAAAGGTTTACGTCCTACAGGAGGGGGTAAAACTGGTTTCTTTGATGGAATGAGAGGTGGAGGCTTCTCTGGTGCGGAGGATTCTGAGTAAAGGAACAAACATTCAAAACTTGACATGAACAGGGGTAGAATAGGGTTGAATCAGCAACATTTTTGGAGTAAAGGGAGATAAATTGGAGTGCATGAATATGTCAATCCCTCCGATAATTCAATCAAATTTCTCACCATAAATCTCCGGGTGATCAAATTGATTGGAACAAAAAATTGACAAAATAGTTCAAAATCGTGCATATAATCCATCATTTCTTCATTATTTCAATAATGTTTTAGGGTGATCAAATTTATTAGAACCACTGATTGAATTTTGTCCCCAAAGTTGGGGGTTATTGAATTTTGAAACGAGAATTGTATTATAAGAGGGATTAGCGTATGAAGAAAAGAATGAGCAAGAACTGCTCCACCACATCTACATGGGAATCACCATCTTGTTCACTATGTTTACTTATCAATCTTATTAGAGGGCTCGGTTATGTGCTGTGCAATATAGGAAAATAACATTTTGAGCTCTGAAAGGGGTTTCGTTCGTATCCAATGACCAGTCCAGGGTATATCATAAATATTGCCAGAGGTGAAATGATGTGAATGATTGTTTTCATCCAATAGTATCTTGTAATGAGGTACCGGTATGATTAATTTGAGAAACCATACACAAAGTATATTTTCACTGCATTAACAGTCTGATGGATCATATAAACCTACCTTCGTTCTTTTTGATGTCATTGTGGGTGGTATCAATGTGATGTGATTTGTCTGCTTTTATCTGTGTTTTAGTACTGGGTCCTGCTGCAGGTGGAGGCGGCTTCTTTGGTTTAGCCTGCACAAAAAACAACAACACAGTGACCACCTCAATCATTGACACATGTGGGATAACAATTTCATAGTCTTACTACATGTAGGTAGGACCCCACAATTCTGGGAGCTGATACCTATTCTTACCATGACCTGGAGTGTGCACAGCAACACCCCAGGTTAATCTTCGGGAGTCTCACGGGGCAATATCAGATATGCATGTATACATGATATATGTCGACCTGGCAAAGTTTGAATCACTGATTTTTCATGGATTTGTATTAAAACTGAGCACTGCAATCTGATGTTAACCTGGTGTAGGGATAACATATTGAAACTCCATGTAACTGTGAAGGTCTCGGAGTGTTCAATGAGGAATCTTATCACAATGATCATGCTGCAGTTTGATAATGCAAAACTGTGTACACACCTCCTCCTGTGGTAAAATTTCCACAAAGTTGTCAGGGAAAACGCCAGCTTTCCCATTTACCTCCCCTTTCCACCAGCCGCTGTCCTCAAGCTCTTTATCTAGTATCATTATGACATCTCCCACTTGTAGAGACAGCTCATCCTCATTCTCTGCTGCATAGGAAAACCTCACCACTGCTTTCTCCACTACAACAACAACAACAAACTGGAATCACACCTCATATTCAGAATACATTGAACTATTTGGTGTGATGTTACATCCTCACCATATGAAGAACAGAAACACAATTATTATTCTAAAATGTTAAAGTAATAGTCTGCAAAGAAGTGACATGGAAATATTGTGATCATCTACTACTTTCATTTAACATGTAAATTAATATTTCATGTAACATATGATCTACATTGTCTAAGATTGTAACCTACAGGGTATATACTGTACATGTGTATATGTAATGAAATACAGAAAATAAGAGGAATGAACAGGATGAACAAGGAGATGAAGGAAAAGAAAACAGCATCATCTGAACAGCAACAAGAACATGAAGGACAAAACATGTGGAAATGAAGCAATGGTAACAACTTGATAGAACAGTAATTAATGATCAAACATAATATACTAACTTCCTGAAATAAAAGCTGCATGATCAGGCACTCAACAAAATGACAAAGCTTTCAATTTGCTGAACAGGATTCATGAACACAATAAAAGCCTGAAAATGAGCAGCATGTCACTGCAAATGTTGAACTCTACCCATGATCGCTCCTAGAATGTTTTCTTTTTATTGGGTACATGTACATGACATTTTGACAGGCACCTTTCTGGGTATCATTTTCAGGCTTCTATTGAAACAAAAAAAAAACAAACACAAACTGTTGGCAACAATTCTATTCACCTTTTGTATATGAAGTGATTCAGTATCCTTCAACAAGTTTAGAATGGGTAGGATTTAATATCGTTTTCAACATTTTTCCAGTCATATCACGACGGTGCCTACATATGCCACGACACGAGAGCACCCGCAGTTCCTATTATCCTGGACACTGATCAGCCCAGCCAGTACAGCACCCAGTCCCCCACTCAAGCATAAACCGGGCTCAACATTTAACTTCAGTTATCTGACAAGAACCGGTGTGCCCAATGTGATACACCCATACTTTGGCATCATAATTAGTAAGATGTTAGTAGCCAGTACAGACACTTTGACAAGCTAATAGCTTTCTGAGT